>JAUMIR010000016.1:20822612-20825112 GCA_030847615.1 Gambelia wislizenii | reverse complement strand
ACCCTAACCCTAACCCTAACCCTAACCCTAACCCTAACCCTAACCCTAACCCTAACCCTAACCCTAACCCTAACCCTAACCCTAACCCTAACCCTAACCCTAACCCTAACCCTAACCCTAACCCTAACCCTAACCCTAACCCTAACCCTAACCCTAACCCTAACCCTAACCCTAACCCTAACCCTAACCCTAACCCTAACCCTAACCCTAACCCTAACCCTAACCCTAACCCTAACCCTAACCCTAACCCTAACCCTAACCCTAACCCTAACCCTAACCCTAACCCTAACCCTAACCCTAACCCTAACCCTAACCCTAACCCTAACCCTAACCCTAACCCTAACCCTAACCCTAACCCTAACCCTAACCCTAACCCTAACCCTAACCCTAACCCTAACCCTAACCCTAACCCTAACCCTAACCCTAACCCTAACCCTAACCCTAACCCTAACCCTAACCCTAACCCTAACCCTAACCCTAACCCTAACCCTAACCCTAACCCTAACCCTAACCCTAACCCTAACCCTAACCCTAACCCTAACCCTAACCCTAACCCTAACCCTAACCCTAACCCTAACCCTAACCCTAACCCTAACCCTAACCCTAACCCTAACCCTAACCCTAACCCTAACCCTAACCCTAACCCTAACCCTAACCCTAACCCTAACCCTAACCCTAACCCTAACCCTAACCCTAACCCTAACCCTAACCCTAACCCTAACCCTAACCCTAACCCTAACCCTAACCCTAACCCTAACCCTAACCCTAACCCTAACCCTAACCCTAACCCTAACCCTAACCCTAACCCTAACCCTAACCCTAACCCTAACCCTAACCCTAACCCTAACCCTAACCCTAACCCTAACCCTAACCCTAACCCTAACCCTAACCCTAACCCTAACCCTAACCCTAACCCTAACCCTAACCCTAACCCTAACCCTAACCCTAACCCTAACCCTAACCCTAACCCTAACCCTAACCCTAACCCTAACCCTAACCCTAACCCTAACCCTAACCCTAACCCTAACCCTAACCCTAACCCTAACCCTAACCCTAACCCTAACCCTAACCCTAACCCTAACCCTAACCCTAACCCTAACCCTAACCCTAACCCTAACCCTAACCCTAACCCTAACCCTAACCCTAACCCTAACCCTAACCCTAACCCTAACCCTAACCCTAACCCTAACCCTAACCCTAACCCTAACCCTAACCCTAACCCTAACCCTAACCCTAACCCTAACCCTAACCCTAACCCTAACCCTAACCCTAACCCTAACCCTAACCCTAACCCTAACCCTAACCCTAACCCTAACCCTAACCCTAACCCTAACCCTAACCCTAACCCTAACCCTAACCCTAACCCTAACCCTAACCCTAACCCTAACCCTAACCCTAACCCTAACCCTAACCCTAACCCTAACCCTAACCCTAACCCTAACCCTAACCCTAACCCTAACCCTAACCCTAACCCTAACCCTAACCCTAACCCTAACCCTAACCCTAACCCTAACCCTAACCCTAACCCTAACCCTAACCCTAACCCTAACCCTAACCCTAACCCTAACCCTAACCCTAACCCTAACCCTAACCCTAACCCTAACCCTAACCCTAACCCTAACCCTAACCCTAACCCTAACCCTAACCCTAACCCTAACCCTAACCCTAACCCTAACCCTAACCCTAACCCTAACCCTAACCCTAACCCTAACCCTAACCCTAACCCTAACCCTAACCCTAACCCTAACCCTAACCCTAACCCTAACCCTAACCCTAACCCTAACCCTAACCCTAACCCTAACCCTAACCCTAACCCTAACCCTAACCCTAACCCTAACCCTAACCCTAACCCTAACCCTAACCCTAACCCTAACCCTAACCCTAACCCTAACCCTAACCCTAACCCTAACCCTAACCCTAACCCTAACCCTAACCCTAACCCTAACCCTAACCCTAACCCTAACCCTAACCCTAACCCTAACCCTAACCCTAACCCTAACCCTAACCCTAACCCTAACCCTAACCCTAACCCTAACCCTAACCCTAACCCTAACCCTAACCCTAACCCTAACCCTAACCCTAACCCTAACCCTAACCCTAACCCTAACCCTAACCCTAACCCTAACCCTAACCCTAACCCTAACCCTAACCCTAACCCTAACCCTAACCCTAACCCTAACCCTAACCCTAACCCTAACCCTAACCCTAACCCTAACCCTAACCCTAACCCTAACCCTAACCCTAACCCTAACCCTAACCCTAACCCTAACCCTAACCCTAACCCTAACCCTAACCCTAACCCTAACCCTAACCCTAACCCTAACCCTAACCCTAACCCTAACCCTAACCCTAACCCTAACCCTAACCCTAACCCTAACCCTAACCCTAACCCTAACCCTAACCCTAACCCTAACCCTAACCCTAACCCTAACCCTAACCCTAACCCTAACCCTAACCCTAACCCTAACCCTAACCCTAACCCTAACCCTAACCCTAACCC